>JAPWTK010000317.1:0-45000 GCA_029963805.1 Aromia moschata | reverse complement strand
TCATAGGTCCATCATATCATAATATAATAATTCCTGATTATAATTATTGAAGTAATTAGTTAATTTAAGTATACAAGCATACTTTAATTCCAGTACAGTTTATATGTAGGTATATTATTTATAGTAATTGATTTACTTGGTCGGATACTGTATGTACATATTATCAGAGAATTGCCAAATAAAAGAGCCCAGGCTGCAACAAAAGCAGGCAAAGATATATGATCAAGAAAAAGAAAAAAAAACGGCAGAACGTGCCTCTTTCACTGACAGACCGTAACTAAAACTTTGAAGCCATTTTTCTCAAAACTTCTTTTTTGAGCTTGCGCGCAGCGTTTTCATAAACTACTGAATGGATTATGTTCAAATTTGCACTGTTCGAAACCTAATCTTTAAAATATCGGTGGGTTTTCTAAAATTTTGATTCATTTTTTTTAAATTAGTTTTTAAGTTGGAATTTCTATCAAAATGTGTTATGTGCGTTGTATAAATATGCGCTCCTGAGGTATTTAGCTTAATTTAACCGGTATTTTTAATTATCATATATAAATATGAAACATATAAAGTTATAAAGTTGTAAATCAAACCATTCTTGAATTTTGTGACGCAATGAAGGAAGTTAAAATTATACTATTTTGTATGCCTATGTTTGCCTGTGTAAAAAAAAACAGTTTTGAATAAAGAAAAAATGTGTTCCTTTTAAATGGTGTAATCCTTTTTAAAATCGGATATCTGAATCAAAAGTTATATATGCCTGTCAAGAATTTTATGGGCAATTTTGAGGGTTTCAACGGCTGCCAAATTCCCCCTCTTCTTAAACGGTTTTCCCTGTCCACACCCCAAGAACCATTACCACCAATGTACGAAATTTCAGAATGAAATCCAGGAAGACTTTGACGGCAATTTCAAAGAGACCTACAGGATCGACTTAAGGGGTAGGAATAAATAAACACATATTAGTACACTCTAGGCTGACCGAAAAAACAGACCTAGTTTAAGAATTTATTTTGGGATAAGGGGAAAAGGAAGAGTATTTATTTTTAGAGGGCTTATTAAACATGTGTTGAAGTATAAAAACAATTTTTTTATTATTATTTTAATACAAAATGGCGGAGATACAGCCAATCTTCGACAGCGCCTTTTTTTAAGGTCCTTCACGGCTGGACAAATTTCTCAGAAAACTGAAGACCTAGAACAAAAAACGAAAAATTTTCTTAATCTACATACTATTGGCTAGAGAAGTACGCTGTTTTTAAATTGATTTTTGAGCAAATGGCGCACTTATGAAAAAAAAACTCGATTTTCGGCCAAAAAATCGGCAGTAAATTGTTTATAAATTAAATATTTTTCATCGAATCAAAAAACGGCTACGTACTTCTACGGAAAATGTAATTGGGAAGCTACAGTTAAAAGTTCAGATCGATCCATTGAACGGTCTCCGAATAATCTTTCCGGCCAGTTCGAAAAAAGTGGTTCCGAGAAAAACGCGTTTAAAGTTTTATAATAATACTCACCCTATAATTACTCCGAAGAGTAACCCCTTGTCCTCCAGGGACCTGTGCGGGAAGGAGTGGCTATTATTATTATTTGCCATGGCGCACTGGGAGCGACTTAAGATTATTTCGGTAACGCATTTGCTTTACAGTTTTGAGGAAACCCAGAAAACTCAGAACATTACCAAATCTAGGGCATGTGCGGTTGGATTGGCATCTATGCATCCACACCTATACACTAGTGTATTAGTGGTTGTATATCAAGCCCTGACGCAGAAAGCGAGACAATTAAAAATCGCTACCCCGGCCGGGACTTGAACAACGCGCACAGAGGTATCGCGACTGGAAAGACAGCGCTTTAACCCACTCGTCTACCCGTGCCCCTTATGAGCACTTAAATTCTCAAAATCTCTTACCTTTAATCTGCGATGCCTGCTCCATACATTTGACCATTTATATTGATGTTCGCCTCCTCCTCTTCCTTTCTGGATGATTTTAAAGACAATCGGGCCTTTTTTGCTGCATCAGTAAGAGAGCGCTCAGAAAAAATCCGAGAGCGCGAAATTTCGAAAATGACGCGCTCAGAGTGAGTGTGACAAAATTGAAAGTAAAACCTGTTAAAAAATTTGTTTTCACTATGGGACCAATTGTATATCATTTTTATGACCCTAATAATTTAAGCCAAATTTATGAACCTAATAATTTAAGCCAAAAAAATAAAAATCGATTTTTTCAAAATCCTAGAGCGGTGTTACCCCTTAAGGTCTATTTATATTATCCGGTCAGACATGGTGCGGAAACGTTACGTGTCCAGCAAGACAAACATTCTTATATGTATTTCTTATACAAGTATTTATTTTTAGCGAATCGGTTCCGTCCAGGCACGTTGCGTGTCACACACATACCGTCCGTCAGTATCTTCAGTTAGTATTCGGTGGCTTACGCACGTTCAGTGTGAATTTTTTCAGCGTAATGGATCACGAAAGATTAATTGAATATGTTAAACAATTTGAATTCTTGTATAATCAGTTTTCAGTCACACTTTCTTAACATTCTGATGAATCTGTCATGCAGCCGCCACCTTCTCAATTACAACATATCAAAATACAGATCATTATAATACCAGGCACTTTTATGGAGACTTTTCTTCTCAGTTAAATACTGATGTACCATAAACAGTCAAATATATGTAAAAATTTCCAAATAAAAGTTTGTACTTACTTCAAACATACTGCTAGTTTTTCTTTCGGTCCTATAGCTTTCTTGAATTTAGTGTCTTGTTTTTTGAGAGACCTTTATATTTTTCCCAACAAAACGTGAAAGTCGTATTGAGGCATTCGAAAATACTGGTAAAAATTTTTGCTCATCGTCCATCAGTTCTTTAAATATTGTCCAAAATTCCCCATAGGTCTTTCATTTTTTTTTTTACATTTTATGAACACCGAAACGACGCCGACGCTACCTTGTTCCTCATCTTCATCTAACAATATGGCAATCATATGCATAATTCTTCCAATGAGAAAGAAGCCATTTCACAGATATGGAATGCAGCAATATTCATTATTGTTTCTTAACGAGAGTTCACTGTGTTCTTACAATATATCTATATGTCTGAAGACGAGTGATATAAATAGTGCCGATAATATAAACATCTCCCGTCTTTGTCAGAACGTTAACGCTACGTTCCCGTGCCGTGTCTGAACTGATAATATAAATCCACCTTAAGACGGACGCTGTCGGGTAAAAACTCCATCCCGGGTGGTTATTCTTGAAGTAAAGGGAGTAGAATGTATAGGAGAAAATGTTATTTTTCTACTCCCCATTTAAGATTTGTATTCCTGAATTTTTATTTGTTAGAAACAGGAGAAAGTACTCCCTTATATTATTCCCTTACTTTTAGTTAGAGAAAGATCGAGGAGAAGGTAAAATGCAATATATTATAGGTTAATGTTTTTATTTACTAATTTACAATTATGTATTAAAGTGATAGTCTGTCATAAAAACAAAGAAATAATGTATAGATACAAATCTATTGCCTTAATACTGACTTTATAGAAACATCTAGTTATTGTTTTTTTATTACTTTTTTCAAGTTTTTTTAAGTATATTTCATTTTTTAAATGTAAGTGTTCATATTCATAGGTTTTTTTTAAAGTTTTTTCATGAGTTTTCAACCTTGTCTTCGAAATCATCAATGCATTTGAGTATCGGGATACCTCCTCCTGTTCTGTTCTGCTCTTTTTTGTTATTGGCTACCTTTGGGTTTTTTTAATACATATTTGTTGAACACTAGAAACAAATGAAAAGAGTTTAATCCTTATTTTTCTGGAAGATATACAGAAATGATAGCCCGCTAAAATAGTAAAGTTGTACTTTACCTTTCCGCACTGTCGCCATTCCTTAGCCGGTGCCTCGAGTATACTATTTAATATGTCTGATAATTTCAACCACTGATACAACAAATTTCAACAACTTTCAACTGTTTTTGATAATTTGTTATATGTGAAATCCTTTTTGGGATTTTTCGTTTATTGCGTTCATGGTTATAGCAGTAAATGATAATTATGCTATTAGTTTCTTTTAAAAAAATTTAAATTGATAAAACGCGTGATTACAGAACAAAATGACGTATGCAATATAATGTGTCAAATTTCAATTGAATAGGTTACCTGACAAATTTAAAAAAAATTAAGAGTAGTGATTGGTTGGATTGTAGAAGCCAATGTGACAACACTGTAATAGATTCCCTTAAATATTCTCAATTCTTTTGTTATTCCCCATGTCCAAGAATGCATGTTTTTCAAAGAAGTGAATTTCAAGTGAGAGAGAGGAGAATAAATCCGCCGGGAAATAGTAATTTCTCTAGTGCTCAAGAATAGCCACCCCGGTATACATTAAGACCTCCTCAATAATTTCTGTGTATTTGGTCGCTGACCCATTTACAGACCCCGTAAGCCACCCCTTTGCATTTACGCTGAGTTTTGCATGGTTTGACCTCTGCCTTGAACTAAATTGGTGCGGGGTGGCGTAACTTGGTTTCACCCTTTGACAACCCAAGCACCCCATGATTTCAGAATGTTCGTTTAAATGTGTATGTGTTTATTATTAGATATCTATACGAATAGTGCACCAAGCAGCCGCTATTTGGAAAGAGGAAAAAATGGCCGAACACAACGGTAGCTCCAACTGCTGCCAAAAAAATCCTTATAGACGTAGCGCTTTGGAGACCTTGTTTTTGGGATCGCCCCATTATTATTAGATATTTAAAAATTAGTAATGCAAATTCAGACCTCTAATAAAACCCGACGTAAAGTCGATTTAATAAGTTTTACCTTCAGACAGCTGTTTTATTTACTTAAGACGTAATCGATCTTGTCCTCGGGTTGGTGATTGATTAAATAATTTCCAACGTCTCGAGATTTCCAGAGTTTGTAACTTTCCACGAAAATTTTCTAATTACGGAGAGAAACGGATTTGTGTTGCAAGGAAATACGCGAAAGGCCTTAATTTTCAAATTTAATATAACGAGGTTGTAATTTGCGTATTGGACGGAGATTGTGTACAGTCGGGATTATAATGTGATTACTTCGACACATTACGAATCTTTGATGTGAAAACCTGGGAATTTATTTTTGCTTTTACATTTACCTAGTGAAATTCAGTACTGTAGACGATTTTTTAAAATATGTCACAGCTGCACCGAATGCCCTGACTGCCTGTATCATATACAGTATCCGCCAAAAGTCAGCACCACATGGTAATTTTTTTTTAATCTAAATTTTTTCCAAAAATTGTTTTTGCAATTTGAAGTTTTCGATCGCCACAAATTACAATTATTTCTTTAATTAAAAAAAAAGTCATAAAAAACGTTTGTAATTTCATGTAATTATTTTGACATTCTTGTTTTTTTTTTCTTAAATATATGGATATACAGGTTTAGAAAGTCCAAGATTTCAAAGCCGAGCATTAAATGATAGAGAAAAACTCTGACAGATAGAGGAACTGGCAGAAATATTATATCCATAGTTGCGAGACTGACATGTAATTTTAAAACTTTTATGAGCGTTATTCTCTGTCTTTCGTGATAGGGTAGCAATAAAATATGTAGGCGGGACGCCCCGCCCATAAATTATAATGCGCACGTGTGAATTGAATTATTATATCGTTATTGGTTTACGGAAAATAAGCACTTGAGTATTCCTGTGCGTACGCAGTGTCCCGAGAAGTTAAATGTTTGGGTTGGTATTTTATGCGATTCCATCGTTGGGCAATTTTTTATAAACGGTTCTTTAAATTCCAACAAATATTTAACAAATAAAACAAACTATTTACGGACATGAACATGAAAGACCACGAAATTTAAATGATTTACGGGCCAGAATTGTACAAGTCCTAAATAATATTTCCCCTGAAGTGTTAGAACTTTTGTAAGAATACGTATTAAAAATTCCGTTCAATCCGAATATCAAACTATCCGAATAGTTGCCAACCGCAATACGGAATCGGAATTATTACGAATGCTGTCAAATGCCGAAAGATAGCGTGAATATCGTATCCGACGAAATCTCGGACGAAGTAAACATAATACGTAATAATACATTAACAGTACGATGATACGAACACGAACGAGGTCCGAGGGAATCCGGAATACGGAATTATTACGGATTATGATGCGATGCCGTGCCGTGTGCCGTGAAATTGCGTATAGAAGGTCCTATCCGTATTCCGTAAGCCAAGAAAAGCAAAGCACGTATGAAAATGAATACGTATTAGTGAATTCATCCGAATATTCACTTATTCAATAGGCATTTTTTCTTTCTTTCAACTTATAACTGGGTTGATTTACAGGTATATTTTTATTTTTTTTATTTTTTATAGAACTTCAATTTTATTTTCTTGCAGACCGGTTAGTTAAGGAATACAAATATTTGAAAATAAATACAATTATGTTCGTACACTTCTTTTAAGTGTATAGGATAATTGTAAAAGTTAGAATTACGTAAGAATTTCGTTTCATACAGCAAGTCGATGTACACTTCCATAACTGCGAAAACGTACTGAATCCCACTCAAATTCGGCGATGGGCGTGTAGGCAATAGCCCTTTCCAGTACTCTTTTCACTACCCTTTCTATTAGGTCTCATACGTTTCTAATACGTGCACAAGCGTTAAACAATACGGCATCTAACTGTCTTTGTCTGTCCTTACTGGTGTCTTTTAACTTATTCTCTTCTACACATGTATCACCAATATGTAAAGGTGCAATTTCCTAGGGTGTATGTTTTGAGTGTTATTGCATTTTATTTGAGTTAATGAAGTATCATATTATTTTTAGGAAAATAGCGAAACTATTTATTTTGGAAAGATCTGTAGAACATTCTTGGAGTATTATTAAATTTATAAATGCAGTGGAATATTCTATACATACTGAGGTAAATTATAAAAAAATATGTAACTTAAACAGTTGACATTATAAACTGTGGTGACGGTGGTTTTTAAACTCTTCACTAAATAGCAGTTAAACATTTTATAGTAAAAAATCTTAATAATAATTTTTTTTTAAGATAATGCAGTGCTTTATTTTAGTAATAAAAATATATTTCGTAAACTCAATTAAAATGCACAAAAATATTGTCAAATATTGACATACTGTTAAAAAAAAAGAGAAAAAACAAAAAATATTGTTAATATTTTTTGTGTGAACCTTCGTATTTAATATCTTAACAGGAATACAAACTATTTTTTCATGTGATATTTTTAAAAAAATAATGGTATATTGTGGCGATTGAACATTGTAAAGTCCCGTCGCGTGACGGTAATCCAACAACTTCAAAATGTTAAACAGTAACATCAATCGTAATAAATTTCAATTATAAGTAACAATGAAGTTATAAACAAATAAAAATGAAAATATTAATGAGTAAATATTAAATCACGTGACCACAAAAATTAGAAATTGAACTAATACACATATGTATACCGTTAATTGTCAACATTTTTCATTAGTATTGAAGACGGCAGTACAAGTTTGTTAAATCATTTATATATGGTCTGGTCAGAGACCAGATTAATCTCTAATCGCAAAATAGTTAAAACAGCCTTTTTTATTCGTAAAAAATATAACCCGTCCACAGACTCATTCATTTTAGCGGTCACTCAATCTAAATATGAGTACAATAATCACGCCAAATCTAAAACTGACGAACCTAACCTCAAAAAACACTCACATCACACAAGTTGGACCACATCGGGCCAGAATTTGCATCTGATCTAAAAAAACGGGACGAATGCATTCACATTTAATTAATAGCCGAAAAATGCAAACCTGGGTTTCATACTGACATATGTACATACAGGGTGTTCCACCTAAGGCGGATTCATCCATAACTCTGTTATTAGAAATTTAACAAAAAAGTGCTTTGGGTGGTAGTTGTCTGGAATAATTGTGCATATGAGGAAAATATTTTCAATTATATAGGGTGCTCCGTTTATTCTGCACGCCACCTAACTTTGTTATTTTAAATGGAACACCCCTATATATTTTAAATTTTTTGATTCCCCGTTTAATTCTAGGTCGACTTTGTTAAGGATTCCCTATACAGTCTTTTCTCGAAAGTGTAGTTTCAAAATTTTCGTCTTTAAAAAGTTCTCGTATTTGCGGCCCAACGAACGTTCCTTCTAGCTTTGCCTCAGTTATTCGCGCGAATTTCCGTCTCAAATAAAGAAACACATTTCCTTTTGCATTTAAGGCTTTAACAATTTTTTAATGTTATGTTAAGCCTTATTTTTATGTGCAGAGTAGATAAATAAATTTTCTGCTGCTATACTAAGGGTTCATTAAGGACGTTTTTCAGACCGGGTACAATGTTTTCACGTAACGACCATGTTTTCTTTAACAACATAATGTTGATTCTGGCTCTGCTATCACATTCGCATAAAAACAACAATATTATGTGTAGCCACTCTGCAGTCCTGTAAGTAGTGAAACAACTTTTAGATCGGCACAGATATTCCATTTATGATCTGTCATATTTACAGCATAACCCACGGGAACATATGGTTGTTTGTTTCCATTAAACGATAAAACTGCCTTCAGACTTCTAAGAGTCAATAAACAGTCGCCACTCGGTAGGTTTATCAATCAGTCAAAACATGTTGTTGATGTTTTCTAGATTTTGCTACGTGATACTCCAACTTACAGGTCAGTGTAAGGGTTGCATAGGTAGAAATGATCGAAATAAAACATTAGTTTGGCGGGGAGGATTTTCATGCAGAACAGTGATTACATTTTATATTATGCCTTTGATGTCCCTCTATAACTCACAATATACCTAAATTAAGTATAATGCACTAATATTTTTTAGTTTTTTCATAGTTATGGTTCATGGTATATTATATTATATTTCAGCTTACTATAGCAAGCCATTTCTATGGCCCCCATACATTTAAATATACAGCTACGAAAGCAACTTTAATGAGTTAAATTACTTTCAGAGCTAATTAATGTTTTGGCTTTGATACGAGATAAAATCAGAGGAATATTTAGCTTGAAGTCCGATGTAACGCTCGTTAAAATTAAAGGAAATTGTTCATTTTGGAAAGTTGCCTTGCATTTGAAATCTTTACAGTTGAACGATAGCAGCAAATCAAATCCGATGGGTATCTGAAGTTTTATTTTTTAAATTGTTTAATATGTAAACCTGATATTTCTCGTCAGATATCCTTTTATATAGAAGAACTTGTTTATTAACTAATAATAATAATAATAATAATAATAATAATAATAAGTATAAGTAGTGATGGGTCGCTACCTGGGGTTCGCCAGGGCATGTCTGGAGCTGGCGCTGGACATGACAGCATGCGGGACGTCGGTGGCAGGCAGCTGAGGAGGCGGGCACCTGTCGTTCAAGAAGCTACAGCCCCAAACCCAAACTCAAACTCACAACCAAACAGAGGAGTGGACGACACGAGAAGGGCCGAAGACTACGAAGCCCCTCTACCCCAGGGTTCGCCTGCCGTGCGACGGAGGGCTGCCCGAAGGAGAGAAGGTACCAGAAGGTTGAGGTGGACCGTCGAAATGAACATAGAAGTTATGAGGACGTTCTACATCATCAACCACTGCAGAGACGAGCCGCTCCCTGGATGGAGACACCTACCGAGAAGCCAACATGAAGAACGACGAGAACGATTTCTACAACTAGTGACCCACTATGAGTTCATGAATCCACTAAATAGGCCCAGAATACCTAAACTCAGGAATGTCAATAAAGCGCGTGACATAATATCCAGTGCCAACAGTATTTTGCAACAATATTTGGATGGCACAAATGATCTACAAAAGGCACATTTGGGTGTGTATTGTGCCTCAGCACTCATCCTCGAATTGAACGGACAGCAAGTATATACCCCAAACCCCAACCGAAAGAACGAGGACAGTGACACCCCAATGTGGAAGAAGAGGCTTGAGAAGAACATCGACGAGTATAGAGCTGACGCTGATGTCCTCAGTGAATTTCTAGAAGGAAACAACTCTCGAAGGGTCATGGCTAAAACACAAGCCATAGCTAGAAAGGCGCAGATAGATCTGAATAATGCAGACCATCGGCAACAACTATTGAACCTCAAAGATCTTCTGCGACAAAAGGCGAGAGCGAAGGGTGCCAGGCTACGTAGATACAACAAGCTGACAAAAAGAAAACAACAGAATGCTGCGTTCGAGAACAACCAAAAGCAGTTTTTGAGGAGCTTGGAGAAACAGGATGAAGAACAACCTGCAGAAATCGATCCAGTGCGATTCACAACATACTGGAATTCTATTTGGAGTGACGCCGACACATACAACGAGAACGCGCCATGGATTGAGGAAATTGAAGCACACAACGAAGATCTCAACCAAATGGCTGTCGGAATTATTACAGAAGAGGACGTAACCTCGGCAATCAAGAGAACCAAGAACTGGAAAGCACCAGGCCCCGATGGGATACACAATTTCTGGCTGAAGCACCTAACTGCATCTCATGGTATTCTGGCAAAGTGTTTCACGGAGGCGATCAACGATCCACATGTCGTACCTGATTTCCTTATGACAGGCAATACGTTCATGCTTTTCAAAAAAGGGTGATGCTGCACAACCGAAGAACTACAGACCCATCACGTGTCTGTCAACAATATATAAGCTGTTCACGTCTATCATAAATGAAAAAATCTATCGTCACTGCTTGGAAAACAACATCTTTGAGGAAGAACAAAAGGGATGCATCAGAGGCGCAGCGGGGTGTAAACATCAACTGACAATCGACGCTGTGGTATTGAAGCAAGCCCAAGTAAGAAGAAGAAACCTGCATATGTGTTACATCGACTACAGCAAGGCGTTCGACTCGGTACCTCACGACTGGCTACTTAAAGTCCTGGAAATTTACAAGGTCTGCCCTCGGATAAGAGCTCTTCTCCAACATCTTATGCAGTCATGGAAAACAAACATTTGGGTCTCTGGAGGGAACAAAGGTCAAGTTGAGATCAAGAAGGGAATCTTCCAAGGTGATTCACTCTCGCCGGTTTGGTTCTGCTTGGCACTCAATCCATTATCTACACTACTCAATAAAACAACAGCTGGGTACAAGATCAACATGAGAAGCCGAGCAACACTCACTCACCTACTCTACATGGACGATCTGAAACTATTCAGTGGGACCAAGGCAAATCACCAGGCCCTCATTGTAACTACTAGGACCTTCAGCGACGACATCAAAATGTCCTTTGGCCTGGATAAGTGCGCCACACTGAGTATTGTGAAGGGAGCACCTCATAACAATCCAGAGGTATATGCCGACATCTATCAACTACCACCGGAAGAGCAATACCGTTACTTGGGAGTGTGTCAAGACGGCAGGATCAACCACACACAACTGAAGAAAGAATTCCAAGAGAAATACAAGACCCGCGTGACAAAGTTGCTGAACACGCTTTTATCTGGAGGCAATCTTATCAAAGCCATCAACTCGTGGGCTGTCCCAGTGCTGACATATTCTTTCGGAATCGTCAAGTGGTCCGTTACTGATCTTGATGAGCTCGACCGACTTACCAGGCGGCTCCTAACTAAGTTCAGGCACTTACACACTAACTCTTCCGTAATCAGACTCTACCTGTCGCGAAGACGAGGTGGGAGAGGTCTATTGAACATCAAAAATCAATGCCTTAATCAAGAAGCTTCCTTAAGAAGAAAACTCCTAACGAACAGGGACCCGCTAATAACAGCAGTAGCAAGAGAGGACGCTGGTTACACGCCTTCGAGCCTCGGATGTGAACTTATCCCGGTCGAAGTACCAACAGAAGAGGAGCTCCGGACCCAGTGGATGGAACATGCTTTGCAGGGCCGTTTTCCAAAAATGCTACAGCCAGACCACATCGACAAAGAAAATTCATTAATATGGCTTACCGACGGCTATCTGTACCCCGAGACCGAAGGCTTCTTGACTGCCATTCAGGACAGGGTTATAAAAACAAGAAATTACCAGAAGAATATCCTGAGAGACGACGTTGAAGACCTATGTAGAAAATGTGGATCTGCAGGCGAAACTATAGAACACATAATAGGAGGGTGTCCCGCGCTATCAGAGTCAGCATATCTCGGCAGGCACAACCAACTTGCGAAGTTGGTTCACCAACAACTGGCGCTCAAGTATGGCCTGTTAGCGACGGCTCCGCCATACTACAAATATGTCCCGGAAGCTGTGCTGGAATCGGAAGTTGCCATGATGTACTGGGATAGGCTAATCATCACCGATCGAACAGTGGACTTCAACCGACCAGATATTGTGCTGATCAACAAGGAACAACGAAGAGGGATCATCATAGACATCGCTGTGCCACTTACCCATAACATTCAGAAGACTGAACGGGAGAAGATCGCGAAATACGAAAATTTGTCAATCGAGCTGAAGCGCCTATGGAAACTGGAGAAAGTGGAGACGTACGCCCTAGTAATATCGGCAGAGGGAGTGATGACGACGAGATTCGCCAAGAACATCGCGGCATTAGGACTATCTTTTAATGTCATTAGAAATGGCCAGAAGGCAATATTGTTACAAACTTGCCACATTGTAAGAAAGGTTTTGGGATAGGATGAATTTCCTCCCCTCGCCTGAGCCTAATTTCTGCTGGAGGCGGGGATGAGATATCAAGCCATCACTGTCTGCAGCAGGAATGGGTGAATGTTTCCCAGCGTTTACGCTGAGAAGTGTGACTATAAAGTCGGCGAAATAATAATAATAATAATAATAATAATAATTATAATAATAATAATAATAATAATAATTATAATAATAATAATAATAATAATAATAATAATAATAATAATAATAATAATAATAATAATAATAATACATAAAGTGTTTACTTGGCGTGACAATATTACTTGGTTTTGGCAACGTGGTTTTTCGTGATTTATTTTATGGAAATAAAAAAATATAAGTGAAAAATTGTTGTAAAGCTGTTATATCACCAAAGAATTAAAAATGTCTGCCTTACGGGAAGCCAAAGTCATCGTAAATATCTTAAAAATCAAAGGAATATATTTATTTTCTGAGAGCGTGTATATGAGGCCATCTACGAGAAAACAGTGTGACATGTGACCTCTCGGAGTGATCTCTCAGATTCACAGTTCCTTTGGTTTGGTCTTAAAGGGTCAGCTGGCCCGCGATGATGGTAAGAATGCGATAAACAAAAAGATGAATAATAATTATTGACGCTTTGTGAAGTGAAAATAGATGAATTCGTACTAGGTACTATTTATTAAACTGTAGGCAGATATTTACATATAAATTTTTATCACGATGTAAGGGATACATTACAACTTGTTGTACAACTTCAACAAATTGAGCCACCAATAAAAATCAATACAAACTGAATTCCTTGAATAGTAGGATTTCTTATGGCCAACACTGGTTACTGTAACTGTTCAATATGACCTCCATTTTTTATGGTGTAAAGCAACAACTTTTTTTCCAAATTATACACAGTAGTATATTGTAGCAACTTGTTCCCTAATTCCTGTTCTCGTAATTCTTTCAGCGTTGTTGGTCGTATTCTAAAAACTAATTTTTTAAATAATCTCAAAGCCAAAACCCGCTGGGTTCAGATCACGATCTTGTAAAACAGCAGTTAAGATGTTTTTAACATTTGCAGGTATCGTTCAACAGTAACAGTTACAGTTATGGCCTCGTCATTATTAAAATGTATGGAACAATGATGAAACTAGCTGTGAAACCCTACCAAAGAGTGACTTTCTTGTCAAGAAGACATTACTGAATGATTGCATATAGATTTTCTGTTTTTTAACAGTGTAATTTCTACCACATTCATAACATTATACCAAACTTATTCTTGTTTGCAAACCCATTTTTTTTTAAGTTCATATAGTTAGTTTACGTTTAGTTAATTTACGTTAAGATCAGTTTTATTTTGAGAATAATTCACTGAATTGCAATCACTTTGTTTTGACACTTGTGTTAATAGTAGTTGTTATAATGAAACTTTTTGTTTTTTATAGATCCCGTTACTGTGGTAACTAAATTCCAATTCCCTTTTGGAATTATTTATTTCAATTTCCTAATTATATCAACTATATAACAGTCAGGGACGTATTTAAAAGTCATGCCGGCACACACGCCATGCTGTGTGTGCCGGTTCCATAGTGTTTTACGTTAGCTCGATGCGAGCGAATGGACGGTAGAACGCCGAGTTCAAAATAATTGTTGTGACTAACTCGTGAGTTCGTGTAGTGTATTTACATATTTTCTGATATTGTGTGAATTTTTACAATAATGGCACAGTCGTTACCATTCGTGATTAGACTGAAAAAGTTGACTGAAAATTACGACTATTTTACACGTTTTAGACGGATCACATAGTTTATGTATTCCTTGTAATCGTCGATATATATTTCGTAGACGTTCCGAGAGTGTGAAAGACATTTATATTCGAATATCCATCAACTAAATATTACTGGTACTGTTAGAAAATATGAATTTTGGTTTGATTTGTGCATAATGTTTTGCGCATGTAGCCTTTCGTGGAATGTGGTCGACAATCTTCACTGTGGCTGACAGTGGCCGAAATAACAGATTTTTTGCGGTAATTAATGTTCTGGTCGTTAATGTTCTGGTACGAATTTTAGGTATTTCAGGTATTTCGCCCCCGATATTGATAGTTAGTAACCAGGTTTTTCAAACAACAACTAAAAGTATAGAACCAGTAGTAACAGGTGCATTGTCCTCTGTAGATGTAAAAAATAATAATGTACTGATGGTAGTGACAACAAAATCTGCGGGAATTTGGCTTGCTCTAGAAGAAAATCCAATCACTCCAGCCCGTCAACTGGCCCGTGATAGTAATCTTAATCACAAAACAGTTTTAAAAAATACTTAAATATGAGAAAAAACGCCCATATAAAATGCAAGTTGTTCAAGAGCTACTTGAAGATGATACAGATCGACGAGTGGAATTTTGCGATTTATTGATGACTTGTATTGATCAAAACCAGTTATCTTTAGAGTGGATAGTTTTCATTGACGAGTCTACTTTTACATTAAATGGGCACGTAAATCGCCAAAATTGTCGTTACTGGGCTGAAGAGAACCCCCATTGGATGAGGGAACTTCATACTCAGCGCCCACAGAAAACTAATGTGTGGGCCGGAATAATACAAGATAGAATTGTAGGACCATTTTTCTTTGATGACACTCTTAATGGAGCAAGATACTTGCGTTTACTCCAGCACGAACTAATGCCAGTGCTATGTCATTTATTTCCAAACCCCTTAAACCCTAACTTGACCGACGAGAGGTTATGGTTTCAGCAAGATGGGGCCCCACCACACTGTGCTGCCATTGTTCGTCAGTATCTGGACAGAATTTTTCCCGGTAGGTGGATTGGGAGGCGAGGTAATATTGAGTGGTCAGCAAGATCTCCAGATCTTACACCACTGGATTTCTTTTTGTGGGGACATCTTAAAAGTAGGGTTTACATTCAGAAACCCAACAACATAGCAGATCTGCAGGAAATGATAAGAGAGGAAATCGGAAAAAATAACACCGCAAATGTTGCATAATGTAAGGGACGAAACCTACCACAGACTGGGATGCTGCCAACAAGTGAATGATGCACATTTTGAACAATTGTTACGTTGAAAATAAATTTAATTTTTAAATTGTTTTAATTGTATGCAACCATACAAACATACTAAAAATTAAAGTTTGATCAGTGCATTGGATTTCTCTTTCTACCAGCTTTACAATGAGGGGTCACAAGCTATAGGGTTGCATTTGAAAAAATCATGTCGAGGGTGGTTTCAGCCACCCCTGAACGGCTATATTTTTTCATATTACTTGCAAAATGTAGGTAAATACATTTAAAAGTTGACATGTCTCGGGACTTTTTTTGAAAAATCATTCACCACCCCGCTAGCGAATATATTCCAGTTAAAGTCTCCCCCCGTGTATATTGACGTATTGAATTTGGAACAATCGAATTTCCAAAGGGCTTTAGAATATCAGCTACGCCGTAAGATAAATTGTAGTCGATATTTCAGAGGACATTCGCGTAATTTATCTAACTTTACTCCTCCTTTAGTAATGACCGATTTATTTGTTTCTTCTGAATAAAGGTGATAAAAAAGCTGAGATTTTTTTTTCACTACAAGAAAAGTTGTAGTCAGCGTTAAAGAGGGCATTTCAGTAATCTTTCTAATTTCAGTCTGATAGCCTTCATGCAATGATCTCAAACTCAAATTGTATGCGGGTCGAATGCTCAACAAGAAAACAGCTGACATAGGATGGCCCGATTTTTTTCTACGAAATGAGCGAATATTTTACATATTTTATGAGTGAATAATATATGTAGCGTGTTTGATTTATCAATCTACAGCTAATATTTCCTTAAAATGGGAAATGTGAAGAAGTATGTTCATGATCACTCTTACCATTTGCCATTTTTAGAAAAATCGAATGTGGAGATACAGGGTGTCCCATTATCAAGAGACCACAGCGAAACTATAAACTCTTTGGGTAAAAATATTACGATTTTATTTATTTTGTATTATGCTATGTACCATGATTCTGACAGGTTAAGTTAAGTAGCCCTGAGCTAGACTTCGCCGTTGTATTAACCAGACAATAAATACATTTTATTATTATTATTATTATTATTATTATTATTATTATTATTATTATTATTATTATTTAACTAAACTTATCTTAGTCCAAAAATTATTAGAAATCACGAATACATAAAAAATGGTATATGTTTTATGTGTCTTAGATTATTTATGTTTTTATTGAAAATATCGACTTTTTCATCATTTATTGACATAATAAATAATGGAAAAGGTATACCCTTTAATTGTCGCTCCGATTGACTGTTTTAGAAATATTTACGTTTAAAGTGTTCAATGACAAACAACAGAGTTTTTCCTTGATATACAAAGAAACAAACAATATCACAGTAACAAAAACATCATAAGTCGAGTTAAAAAATTAAATAAAACTAGTTGTACATATAGTATATTAGAAAAATTGTAAAAAGTTACAAATTTTAAAAAAACAAAAAGGATTTGAAATAAAATGTACCTTTATGTGCAAATATCTCCAAAATTATCCAGTCTATTGATTTACAACAGTAGGACGTGATCTACGTAAAATACATTAAAAAGTTAGATTGAATAACCATGGATAAAGGTGTTATTTAACCATATCCTACGTCACTGCCAAAAATGAAATTAATTGGTTTTTCCACATTTTATGTATGTATGTGTTCCTTATGACAATAAAACCAGTTGCCAAATGGTTTGTTTTGGGATCACGGGACAAACAGACGATTATATCTATAAAAACATTTCAAAACATACCTATATATATTTACTTAGAAGTTTGGCTGGAAAAGTATCACAGAATATTCTAATAAAAATATACCATAGTTTTATCCATTCAATAATATCGTATGGAATCTTAATTTGGGGCTACGCCCCTTCTAGTGCACATGTGTTCTCAGCACAGAGAAAAATAGAATTGTGACAGGACTAGGCTATAGAGACGATTGAAGTAGAATTTGTTAAGATGAATATATCGATTTAACTGTTATAGAAATCGATGCTCCTACTTGTTTTACAATTTGAAGTAGGTACGAGTAATCGTTTTATAGATTCCATGTAGTACATTTTTTATAATGGGTGAATCGTCAAATTTGGGCCATTATATAATTAAAATCTTAAAACTGGACCTGGAGTGGGTACTGGAACCTTCGGTGTAGAAAAAAAATGGACATTTTCCACGAAACACCCAACTACTATACTTTTCTCGACGCGCGTTTCGCCAACTAAGTTGGCATCTTCAGGAAAATATAAATACTAAATTCTAACTTACACACTTGCCTTTGTCATTAGTTGGCGAAACGCGAGTGGAGAAAAGTATAATAGTTTGGTGTTTTGTCGAAAACGTCGTTTTTTTTTTAAAATGAATTCTTAAAAATGAATTCAACAATTTTTGTTGGTACTGTGACTGTTATAAAAATAAATTTAGCTCATTATAATAGAAAACAAAAACAATCGGCCTTTATTTGAATCCGTGCCACAAAAATATTGACAAAAATATTAATTGTTGGGAAACGATTTTTCACCACACACAAAAGTGATTATATCTTGATCACAAATACACTTTTTTGGTCGCATACAGTCATAACTTTCTCTGTAACCTCCTTTTGGTTTGACGTTGTTTTTTGGGACAACCTGTATATTATTAATTTTTGATTAGTAGTAAAGTATTAAGTAATTAATTCATTAGTATATCGATCTCATATGAAACGCATGTAAAAAATATAATGAACAAGATATGTGCGAAACGTTGCTAGATGTTGAGTGCTGTTGAGTAATAGACGTCTCACTTTTGCCGCAGACACAGTGGCGGTGCGTGATATTTCAGTTAGTCATATCTTGAAAACGACGCATGGGACCCACTTCACTTTTTTAGGTGATGACTATACACCTCTTACAGAAAGGATTTATAGTGAAAAAAATCGTCAGCAAAGTTTGCGAAAAAATATTCAAAAACACTGGAGCACTCCCTGGGTTCTCAGTAACGCTCTGTGGGATATTAGCAGTAAATTTTTTTTCATAATCTAGAAACAAATATAAGGAAACGTTTTTTCGATTTGTTGCAAAATATATTTTTTTTCAAAGTTATGGCCATTTTAATTTTAATTTTAATTTTATAGGAACATTTTGTTTCCCAAAATTAAAATGGCCATAACTTTTTTGAAACAAAAATATTTTGTAACAAATCGAAAAACGTCTCCTTATATTTGTTTCTAGATTATGAAAAAAAATATACTGCAAATATTCCACAGAGCGTTACTAAGAACCCAGGGAGTGCTCCAGTGTTTTTTGAAATTTTTTCGCAAACTTTGCTGACGGTTTTTTCACTATAAATCCTTTCTGTAAGAGGTGTATAGTCATCACCTAAAAAGTGAAGGGCCCATGCGTCGTTTTCAAGATATGGCTAACTGAAATATCACGACCCACTGCGAGACACCTTGAAAAAAGTATATTATCATAAAGTTTCATTATCAGCACCGGACTGCGGATGAGTCAGATATTCTGTGAGATTGATCACCTGTTATTTTTATTTGTATCCACAGTGGTTGGTAGTAACACAACCTCCTCTATAGAAAGCCGTGCTGAGAAAAGGGCAACGTCGCATTCCGCTCGACAAGAAGTCTAATTCAAATAGAACAAACTCGGTCATAATGACCGTCCGTGACTGTCGATCGATTGTTACTTTTCCAGATATGTAATTTTGGTAAATTCGTATCAATTCTTTGGCATTCATATTATATTACTATTAACTAAGTAACTAAGTTTGAGAGCTTGTTTAACAAGTAAATTCTGTTCTGCATCTCTAATGTTTTGAAATTTAGCAAATGTCTCCTCGTCTTCCCAGTCATAGAAAACAAATGTTTGATCAATGTTTTTTAAATTAAGCCAGTTCTTCCAAATGTTTTTAAAAATATGAACACAATCAAACGTCAGAAATATAGTTTTTTCCATACATGAAGGAATTGTTTATTTTTTGATAATGTTTTAAACATAACTCTATTAATAGAATGATTATCAGTTATTACAAAGAGAATCTCAAAACCACAGTTATGTACAATGTTGCTTTGTTATTTCCGCCATTTCAGTTCCCTTAATATTTTGCACGGGTAATAGCTTTACAACCTCTTTTGTGCTTCCGAATGGAGAAGAAATCATGAAAGTAAGGACAGTTTTAGCCAAATTAGTAGAATTTGTATTAACGGCACAACCAATAATATTTTTTGCCCTGTAATCTAATCTAGCAGTTATATAAATTTCATCTATTAATAATACTACAACTTTTTCTAATGAACATAAAGATTTACTGATATTTAAAAAGGTAATTTTTATTACTTTGATCGGAATTAGCTGACACCTGCAGTGAAGATGATATTGATTGTAAATATCTTGTATATGGTAATATAAAATAGTATCGAATTAATTCATAGCATGAAGGAGACTGACTATATAAAATAAATGCCATTACAATAGTCAAAGATGAATATTTTGGTTTTTGGTTAATAATTTGTCGCAACTGATTTATAATATTTTTTAAATTTTTGGCCTTGACAAAGTTTTGTACAATTACTTTCTCTTGCACTGAAATTAAGACACTTAGGGCATTTTCCAAAGTGTCTGAAATTAATTCTGAGCTGTCATCATATGAGACTTTGTACCTTGACAACAAATTTGTTAACTAGGACCATCTCGAAAGTTTTAGGTGACAAGGAAGAACCCATTTAAAATCACAAGGGGTAAGATAATACAACTTTTACACAACTTTTACAAGATCTTTAGTTATAGTTATTGAGGTGTTAATTGATAAACAATACTCAAAATTTAATTTAAAAAAATAAATTTTATGCTCGCAAATTTTAGACTCCCATTTCAACATGTCAACGTTTTTAGAATAATTAATTTTTTAAATTACTGAAATCTTTGATAATGTCACTTTTTAAGTGAGTCGATTTCGAGTTCTTGCATTTTCAGTATGTTATCGTGTTTTTGTTCTGGGTCACTTCTACTAGGTTTGATAATTTTAGACATATATGAGGGAAGATTAGGGAAAATGCAAGGAACAGCATCTTGTGTCAAACGAGGATGGCTTAATAAAAGCAAATCATAGGTCCCATCAGGTTGAAGATGTTTATCATACCTAATAATATCATCAGATTTAAAATGTAATTCGCACACAACACTGTGTGTGGTTGGTTCCCATTGATCTCTTGGTATTGCTCTCATTCAAGCCGATTTTCTTTCCTCATTTTTTGGAAATTTGAAGACGGTAACACAGCGTTTGTTTTGAGCACTATTGTAGTTCAAATCGTAATTGATTTTGCACCCGAGTACACAGCATTTACTACATTTGTCAGTTTGAGGCTACAGCCTTATGCATTTTGGAGTATTTATCGATCTTGTGCACACCATTTACCAGGAAAACTGCAAAGCTACTGGACCATTTGCTGCATTCAAGCAAATCCCATTAATAAATCAGAGTTTGCGAAGTGCACAGTTCGCAATTCGTGGGCGGTAATAATTATTCCGGCGTTCAGCGAATGACGCGTGAAAATGTAAATCGAGATTGTTTTAGAAAAAAAAAAGAAATTGAGGAGAATTCAGGTTCTACGTTTTCTTTGTACTGTATGTGAATTCTCATTTTTGTGAAACTAATATTTATCTAAATAAAGAGACATCCAAAAAAAAAACGGCATCAAATCTGGCTATGAACGAGAGAGATAGAATTAGCAGTCGTATTGAAGCTTTTTGGTTATGTCAAACTTTTGACAAGTGACTATCACAATTGTAAAATAAACAATGGGCGTATTCAACCGTGCAAGTGCTAACCTAGCCGTTAGATTATCGCTATTCAAGCGCTAATACGTTCTTTTTTGAATGGATAGCTGAAAGCAATGAGCAAATGTCAAAATTTGTATATATGTACATAACCCAGTAGGTAAACAAACCCGTATGTCAGCCATTACAGAGTTGGTACTTTTTAAATGCTTTCTGTCAGTGCTACAGTATTTGCTTTGTACTGTTCGCTCAAGTTTGTTGCATCGCTTATCTGTGGTTTGGTGTTTTATTTCGGAAAGAAAAAGGAGGATCATGTTGTTATTTGTAAATATATTGATATCGGAAACTGGAGAAACGGACGATGTCGCAGACGGCACATTAGAGACTTTCGTATTAGACGTAATTTCAGAATGTTTTAAAAATAATTAAACTTATGACTGCATCAGGTGTTGTCAAAAGTGAATTTTGAAACCTGTCAAAAATACTGATGCCTCATCTAGCACAAATAAATTTGGCAAAAGCACATTAACGATAAACGGATGATAAGAACTGTAGGAAATACGACAAACAACAACAAGATAAGCCAACATAGCAAGAAATAAATATAACCTAACTTTCTACATTACTTACACATCGTATGTTGATTTAAGTCTATCGTATTATCGTATGTAAATTTCGGAAAAAATTTAGTTATTAAGTACCGCATTTTTTTGTATAAAAGTTTAAAAACATCGCAGAAAATGGATGGGGGCGGGAATTCTCACGATTCCACCCTGTGCATCTGTAAGCGTGACTTTAGGTTGACCTGAACTTCGGGGTAAATAAGCCGAGCACTAATGACCATTTTAAAATTGACGTTGGTCGCCGTAAACTTTGCTCATTACGCTGGTTAGAGTGTCAAATCAAGTTACAGCAGGAATCCCGTCGTTTGAAGGAAAACAAAGATAAATAAGCCTCGTTTATAAGTTCTACGCCTTCCTTCTCTTCGGGTATCAGAGGGTCGTCAAATCTAGTTAGCTTTGAACGCGGTCTCTCCATGGAAACGATTATTACGTGTGACAAGTTTGGTAATAAGTCTACAGTTCGATTGATCGCGTGTTGTCGACATTTAAGAAAACAAGATTGGAGAGGCGAAAAGGGGAAAATTAAATTGTATTCGTAAATTGTTTAGAAAACATTTCCATCCAGAAGCCATTATCAGTTAATTAAAAAATAAACGAAAAACTGTTCAAATTTTGGAGTTTCCAGAAACTTCCAGAAAACATGTATTTTTGAATCTAATGCGTAATGAGTAAAGCCGGCAGATCCAGGCGGCGGGCATACAGTTTTCACGGTAAGACTTCGGCTTAGAAAGATGAATAAATTTAAGGGCAATATATATATTTTGATAGAGGAGAATTCCCTGAGCATAGAGCCACAAAAATTGTTTTCAGGAAACGAATCCTAAAAAAAGTTATGATTTTTTTTATATTCCATGTTGAGTATATGAGAACTTTTACTTAGCAAGATATATCATAGATGGCGCCAAGAAACTACAATATTAACAACATAACAACCGACTATAACCTAAAATAACCTCTCCTGTATAAACTTAATAACTGCAATACAACTGAAATATATCAAATATTATTCAAAATGTAAATCAGAATGCAATAAGAAAATTAGCCGCGGAATTCATCATATTGACGGCGGATAGCGCACAGAAGAGCTTCGAAGGGATCGCGCTTATGTTTGCGATTCCATCGCCGCCAAAGGTGCTCGCAAAGATGATCTGCGAAAGATGATCTGCCCTCCAAAGCGACTCGACTCGCTGAGTCTTAGCACCAGTTGAACTTATATAAATAGAAATTATTAATATAAAAATATTTACAATATAATGATCTACTTACTGACAAAGTTCTTGCTATGGTTTACAGTTTCATGTAAGTAACCATGGGAAGGCAGAGACAGATAAGCTGCCATTCGTCCGTCCAGATTATAGAACCATGGGCCACATGTTGCTCGATTATAAGTATAAGCGAAGCAGTGCTACGGCAATTTTCAGGACATACGACCATACGAAAGTCTTCACTGTGTTAACACCGATCCCTAGAACCCAATGTCCTTCAACTACATGTCCACGATTGTATTTGCGACGTCCAAATTTAGATTCGTCAATTTGGACATGAATTCCAGGGCCACCGATTTGTCCTCTAGCTTCTTGATCAGCATAGAAATCGTCCACCACCATTTAAAGAGCATATTGATAGCTAAACAATAGGGTTAATAACTCGCTTCTTCAATTCAACATTTATTAACAATTTTATTAACAACTCTACAGTTCGTCGATCTTAGCTCTGTAACATTCCAATCACAACTCACTCTATCCTAGCAATAACACCACTATTTATATTTTTTGCATGTTCTAAAAAATTCATATGACATCTAGAATATTTAATATGTCATTCCATACAATTCTTTACTAACAGCTAGTGTATCAACTAAATAGACTAAGTATGTCAACTATAAAACTTAATAACAATCAGCTGTCACTAATGACACTTAACAAATGTCAAAATAGGGTAATAAAAAATTAATAATTTTTTTTAGGAGTCTTTTCCTGAAATAAAAAATTGTGCTTCTATACTCAGGGGGACCTCCTCTATCGAAATACATATACTACCCCTAAATTTATTCATCTTTCTAAACCGAAGGAGGCATCTTCAGGAGAAGATTAAAACTCAGTTTTAATCTTAGTAGTTCGGTGTTTCGTGGAAAACGTCCAGTTTTTTGTTTCTACGCCGAAGGTTCCAGTACCCACTCCAGGATTAATAACAGGGTAATTTTAACACATCTCTTTATAAATCCCTTTTAACACATCTTTATAAATTGCAACACTGTTGAGATGTGGTAAAATAACCCTGTTATTTATGTTGAGATGTGTGAAAACTGTATGCCCGCCGCCCGGATCTGCCGGATTTAGTAATAAGTAGGTTTCCGAACGTGTGCTGTACGCAGGGCCGGACTCGTAATCCGTCAGGTTATTGACGGAAGATGACATATGAGAGATGAAAAAGACAGGAATAAAAATGTGTTATAGTCTTTCTAAACTCAATGTGAAGATGTATATTTTTAATTCATTTGAGGGCTAACGCCGCCCAATGGCGTGCATATATCTTTTATAAATTTGAAAATTGTGAAATAATTTTTTTCATTCAAATCATATAGGACATTAAAATTAGCCTGCATACAATATTTACCTACATACTCTTAATATTTGTGATATAATTTTCTGTAAATAATGCTCATTTAGCCAGACAATCTGAAAAAAATTTCTGTGTTAATAAACCTAGCTGAAATGCCCGTCACTGGCGGAAATAAGTAAGAATTCCAAAAGTCATAAATCATTTTAACGACGTCGTAAAACATTTTACGAGACAATGGACCACATAAATATCTAACGCATTGGATTGAATGCAATAGCACAATACTCTAATGGGTTACTGCAAATGGATCTGGCTGACCGACGGCTGGCTGGCTAAACGGAAGCCGTGGCCAGCATTGCCGGCGAAGCATTGCCGGATAATTATTTTTTCCAGCAATTTTAAACGCCTTATTTTAATGCTAACTAATAAATTTATATCTATGATTTTTTTTTAAATATTTCCAAACTAGCTTTCTAAGAACGTCACGAACTAACAGTTTACTGAAGTATGAAGTATAATTGTATAGTGAGCTTAGCAATTTTAGAAAATATATCTGACAACCTTGCTTTTTTTACGTCTTCACATTTACATTAGAAATAGTATAATAATGTATGTAGGTACATGCTTATTGCTTGTGTCATTCAGAAACACCGACTGTCCTCATTACTTGAGCGTACGTTACCACGACCAGTAGTCTTTATGCATTTATTGTCGTTAAACATGAGCGATTTGGCCTGTATATATGGTTGTAGAGGGAAAATGATCGTTCCACATCTACTGAAGTTAAATATGCAAATTCATAATTTTTTTAAAACAGTTTTTGTTGTCGCTAACATCAATACATTATTATTTTTTGCATCTATAGAGGACAATACACGTGTTTATTAGCTACCAATATCGGGGGAATTAATGATACTATTGCCGCAAAATCTGTTGTTTCGTTCACTGTCAGCCACAGAAACTTATTACGTATGTCTTCTTTGATATTTCCTATGACACGTTGATATGTATTCTGTAAATATGTTTTATGCAATGTATGAGTACTAGGAAATGGAAAATTGAACACATATTTGGCAAAAATATGTATAAAGTAAATATTGTCGACCACGTTCCACGCAAGGCTACATTCGCAAAACATTATGCACAAATCGAACCAAAATTCCTCTTTTCTAATCGTACCAGTTATTGCAGAATTACCTGGTACGATGCACCATTATTGCATAAATCCACACACAATCAGGGAATATGTAAATATAGTACACGAATTCACGAGTGACGTAACTCGCGACAAAAAATTGTTTTCAATGCGGCGGTCGACCCGTTTACACTGCCGGCCGGTAGAAAACTATCGGAATAGCTTTCTCTTACAGAGAAAGTGTATTACGCCTTCCCGGGTTTCCGCGAAGATTTCATTAGGGATGACATTATATGCACGGACATTGGCGTGGGTATACAGGGACAAGAAATAAGTGCTTAAAAAATATGGTGTATAATGTATGTAGTGTGTATTATAATGTAATGTATTATAATGTATACTGCTGGTTCTGTGTGACAGCATAATTTCCCAGTTCTTAGTAATGAGTATTCTCTATTTTATACACATTAGCTTATAAATAAATAAATTCTATAATGAAAATACTTTTCGTTCACTGTTATTCGTCATTAGAAATCACAGATCGGGATTTCGACCTTATTGTGTCTCATCAGTGAGATCCGACAACGAACCACAATGGTCGGGTCTCGGCTTATTTCCTCTCCAGGAGAACACAGCAGTGACATACAGCGGTGATATTAGCTTTAGCCCACCTAAATAGAACTCGACCAGTCCTCCAATGGGTCTAACAAGGTCAGCAACCACTAGTGGTTCCCGGGTGCACATCACTAACGGTAAGTCCAGGAGGAGAATTGGAACCTTCGGTGTAGAAACTAATTCACACTTGAATACCGCTAATACTGAAACACTTTTTTGTATTCAACGTTTGTTTCACCAACCCTGTTAGCAAAATCAGGAGATGATTAAAATTAGCGACTTAAAACTAAAATTAAAACTAGTTTTAGTCATCTCCTGAATTTGCCAACACGGTTGGTGAAACACGTTGTGAATTAACGGTAGGTCCGTTAAGCTAAAGTACAATGAGTGTAATTTCCATTGCTGACCTTGTCAGACCCACTGAAACACATCGAGCCTCATTTAGATGCACTGGAAAGTTCTAGTTTGATGAAAAAGCAGATTTTTCCTTTGAAAAAAAAAATATATATATATGTTAGATATCTCGACAATTACTTTTTTTGGACTTAAATTTTATGTTGATATTCGTGTTGGAAAAATTTCATATTTATATCACGTGAGTAATCACGTAACTTTATAAAATAATTTTAATTGCCCTAAAATCTGACATATAAAGGTTCAAATGCATTCATTACGACTAGTAAGATAGTGGTTTGAAGAGGAAGAAATCAATGTTATGAAGTAATTCTATTCCCAATCTCTCGACCTTAATCCAATAGAATTTAGGATCCCGTCGACAAAAAGTGCAGAGGTCATAATTATAAAAACAAAAAATAAACGAAATAAAGGTGTCAAAGAAGCTTCGGTAACTATCATTATTTCCTACTTAATATCGTCAATGCTAAGAAGAGAAAAGATAAATTAACGTTGAGGTTTTTTGCAGCTAAAGGTCACTCTTTCAAATATTAAATCAATTTAGTTTTTAAAAAAATAATGATGAATAATTAATTCTAAAGGAATACGTATATGAATAAGACGACAAAGTTTCAAAGTGACCTTCACGTATTATTTGACAGTAGGCCATTAGCGATTGATATTCCTGAATAATTTCAGGTTATCAGGTTGAATGTATCGAATATCATTATGTACTTTTTAAATTACTCAAACGTGATTGGTCTGCTTCAAATATATTTCGCTTTTTAAAAGTAGTCCTGAGGAGTAAAAATAACACGAGTACAAATGTATCTATTATTTAAATTTTTGTCAAGTTTATTCTGTTTTGCAGGCTAGTTTTAAAGAAGAATTGTTTTGTATTAAATGATTAGTGACATTTTTTTAACATTTTAAGTAGCTTAGATACAGAAGATTGTCCTCTTTTCATTTTCCATCCCGTTTTAAAAAAGTTGATGACTTCATATGTCAAACATAATGGACGATCTAGATATAGAATTTAGCAAAAAATGTGTCTTCTTGAAAACTAAAATCGACGTGTCTGAGGATTTTGTGTAAAAACATTCTCAAAAAGGAATACCGAATTTATTACACACTATATTTACACACTGTATATTACTGCATATATAAACTATCCTCCTAATTATCAAAACGAACACATCTTCAAAGGTTTCGCCGGAATTTATTTAGGTACGTTTTATACTATCGAAAGTAATTGAGGACTAAAGTTCTAAATTGTTTTAATGGCGAGACCCTACTTCAGTATCTCTTAACGAATTTGAGACGCGGCATGTTTCAATTTAATGAATGTTCGTAAATTAATCAAAGTTATATTTCGCTGAAGAGTTTGTGTTGGTCCACGCTTAGTAATTTGCGAATTTAAATCAGATATCGAGTTTGCGTGAATACTTTACAATTTCACAAATTCCTTTCGTCAGAACTTGTATAAGACTATCAGAGTATTTTATTTTATCAGAGTATTTAGAAGTTTTAGTTTAGTTTAATCCTTTAACGTCAAAACTACAGTTTTTGTATCCTCTTTTTAGCAACGAGCCAAGTACAAGAAACGATGGAAATCGGGAAATGCTTCTCCGATTATTTTTGGGGGTGCTCTTTCGAATGGTACTAAAAAATTCATAATTGTTGAACCTTACCCCTGTTTTTGGCCGTTTAAATTGAAAAGAGCACGATTTTTAAGGTAAATTTTTTTGTAACATGATTTTTGACTGAAAGAAACTCTTTCGACAGAAAACTACGGGAAAAGTGCATTCGAGAGTTGTACTGAAAAGTTATGTACTTAGAAAAAATTGGTTCCAACATGGGGTGTCCAATATCTCGGCCAAAAGGACACATTGTCAGGGGAAACTTTCATAATTTTTTTACTCAAACCTGGAGAACTTTGGAGCAAAAGTTTAAAGAACAAAAAGTGTTTAGATTCATCCAAGGAGCACGCCTGATTTTTTTCAGACATTTTTGGTCACGTTTGGGCCATTTTTCAATTTGGCCATTTTTTAAAAAATGGCCAAATTGATGCTAAATGGCTAAAATTTCACAATCGTTTCCTGATTCCAGACATCTGGGAAAAATACATGTCTTGGCTCATACTTAATAGAGTCTGCGCCAAAATGGCTGTCCCCAAATTGTCCATTTTTTTCATTTCAGTGTTCCAAAAAATTGGCCGAAACCCAAAATTACAGGAAACCTAAAATTCTTGAAAAATTAAGTCATGTCCAAGATGTTTTGCAAAAAAAAAGCCTGAAACTGTTGACGTTATTTGGTTTGGGGGGTTCAGAAAATGGTCAAACAAGGGAGTTTTTGGTCAAACTGTAAATTTGGTCAAAGTGTCAATTCGCCTTAGAAGGGAGACGTGCGAATTTTTCCAGAATTTTCGGTCTTTCCTACAATTTTGGGTTTCAACCAATTTTTGGACCATTGAAATGAAAAAATGGACAATTTGGGGACAGCAATTTTGGCGCAGGCTCTATTGAGTATGAGCCAAGAACACGTGTCTTTTTTCCCAGATGTCTGGAAATGATTGTGAAAGTTTAGGAAAGACCATTTTTTGAAACCTTCTAACGGGAAAATGACCAAACTGGGCCAATTTTTTTGATGAAAAATTTGTTTAGGACTCTTCAAGAGAGGTGTGTAATTTTTTCCAGAATTTTTTGAGCCATTTTCGGATTTTTTAAACATGGCCAAATTGAAAATGGCCAAAACGTGACCAAAAATTCTGAAAAAAATCAGGCGTGCTCCTTGGATGCATCTGAACACTTTTTGTTCTCTAAACTTTTGCCCCAAAGTTCTCCAGATTTGAGTAAAAAAAAATGAAAGTTTCCCCACACAATGTGTCCTTTTGGCCGAGATATTGGACACCCCATGTTGGAATTAATTTTTTCTAAGTACATAACTTTTCAGTACAACTCTCGAATGCACTTTTCCCGTAGCTTTCTGTCGAAAGAAAATTTTTTTCCAGTCAAAAATCATGTAACAAAAAAAAATTGATCTGAAAAATCGTGCTCTTTTCAATTTAAATGGCCAAAAACAGGGGTAAGGTTCAACTATTATGAATTTTTTTGGTGCCATTCGGAAGAACACCTCAAAAAATACTCGGAAAGGCATTTCCCGATTTTTGTTCCATCGTTTATTGTATTTGGCACGTTGCTAAAGAGAGGATATACAAAAACTGTAGTTTTGACGTTAAAGGGTTAATTAAAGTTTACCATTGGCACCTCCGCCATTTTTAACAAAATTAAACAATTAACACCTTCGTTACCTTTATACAATTTGCTGTAATCATTGCATTAAGAAAAAAGCAAGGCAATGTAAAAACATAAAAAGGCATTCTTTATTGAAAAATGAACTGAAAAGTCATTAATAAAGTGCGAAATTATGATAAAATAAATGACTATTTGATTGACCATTCATTTTCTGTTTTCGAAGTAGCTGAAGTCAAATTTGATGTTATTTTTGAGATATTCTAACCTAAAAGGCAAAAACGTGTTATTGGTTTTTAAATATTTGTTACGTTTCTTAATAAAAAAAGCAATTTCTTGACATACACGTGTCAAAACGTGACACGTGACTAATGGGTTTTCAGGAAAAATCACAAACACGAAAACTTCAAAATGCGATATCTCGGCGAAAAAAAAAGTTATTTAAGCAAACTCTACGGCATTTGAAAGAGGAAGACCTGTACTATAAGATCCCATACATAGTTTTTTGAGAAAAAAAATCAATTTTTTCAAAATTCTGAGCTTTCCGGATTTCTTTTCAGGGAGAAAAATTACTTCGGAAACAACTATTCATTGTCCAGGGGCACAACATTTCCAAAATTTTGCAGGGTAGTGATATCGATAAAAATGTGTTTTTCTGTCGTGAATTATAAACCCGCCAAAATACAAATGTAAACCCGAGATATCCGTATTACGGCCAGCTGATTGAAATTATATTTTTTCCGTTGACATTTAATTTAATGCCTCTATATTAGTCCTTCCAAATCAGTTCGATGCATGTTAAAGAGGTAGCAGGTACAACAGAGTAAATCTTGTCTCGACGCAGAACATTGCCGAAACATGTATGCCATCTTGTCAACTATTAATGATTAATGATTAATTAATGATTACGTAGGTGATACAGGATACCCGTAGCGCGAACAAGGCTATATGATACAAAGACACTATAGGATTGTGTCTGCTTATCAGTGGCAGCCAACTATTAATAGAGAAAGGTACCACTGCGATACAAGTTGAACAATAGTTGAGTACACTTTAAAAGTCCAAATTATTCTGATTATTTTATGTAATTGTCCTTTTATTAAGAATACATTTCTTTTCTATCACGTCCCATTTTTTAGGTACAGTCAACAACAGAAGAAAAGAAAACTATAAAACTGATGTACTTAAATGTATCTATAATTCCAACAGGTAGGCGCCTCGGTACCATAGGCGTCTCATGAGGGGAGTACAATAGGTGATTTATTTTCATGACCATTGGTAGATATGGTCCAAATAGGAGTATCTCCATTATTTGAAGGAATTGAGTTATATTTTTTTTGAGGGGGGGGGGTCATCCCCCACACATCCCACTGCGATGTTATTATAAAAAAACGTAGCTAATACAAGCAAAAAACGAATCCAGAAACTTGTTATACTCTTTATGCTAAACGTTCGCTGCTACTCTGTTTATCTGTTCTGTTTGTGTATAAAAGTGTGTTAATTATAATCCTTTTCAAAGGCTCTTATAGTTTAATAGTATGTATGTGTGTTGAAAATTCGAGATTGACCACAAACTATATTTTTTATTGTCATTAATGATCACTATGGCGACAAGTTTGGTTTTGTCGAGTACATACGAGAGTTTGTGGTACATTTTTTTTCTTAAAAAATTTAAATAAACACGTTGCAATAAAACGTGTAATCCTAATTCTGAATGGTCCTGTCACATTCTGGACAGTCAGTTTAGATTTATTTTTACAAGTAATAAAAAACTGCTACATAAGGAATAACTGCGTCCACATCTAATTTGGTAAAAATGGGTTGCCGCGTCCCAATCAGCCACAATATTTAGTAGTACCCTATTTATACAAGATTCATACAGAATTTGACACGTAATCCGATGTCGCATTTCCGAAACCGGGACTCACAACTAGAAATTCCGTCGCCGTATTGTCGGAATAATTTCGACAAATTTAAAAGTAGAAAGTCTGACAAGGCGCCAAAACGTCGGGCAAAAAATCAGGAATCGGTTCAAAATCATTAGAAGTCTGTCGGTAGAGCGCAAACGGGCATATCGACAACCCCATCAATCCGTTTAGGCCGCTATGTAAAAATAAATATAATGCGATGGAATGTAATGTGTTTTTTTTTTGCAATGCAACAATTTTTGTATCTTACGTCCAAATCTCCGAGAAACCCCTCCACGCACTACAAAAAGTAACATGCCGGCCGTTGCTAGGCTGGGCGAGACAATTTTCATTCCTTTAACTTTTTTTTGTCCGAATGACGGTTCGGCAAAAAAAATTGAACATTTGTGATGATTAAAGAAATATTTTATAGTTTTTTGGGTACTTTGGGGCCGGAATAAATGACGCATCCTCTTTTCTTTGGTTTAACATACAGTGTGGAACAGCCAAATGGAATAAATTCAGTATCTCCATTATTATGCACTTTTTTATAAAATTCTGAGACACGTCAAATTCTAATTCTAAAATGACATCTTGCGACGTAAAAATGTTATACTTAAATTCAACCCCCTTCAGGTGACAGCTACAACCCCTAAATTTTCAAATTTGAAGTAGGGGCTTGTGATACTTCATGTGAAAGGTCTTTTCATTCTCTATTCAAAACTGCTATGGTTTTAAATTTTATTGCAGAAATTAACAAGAAAAAAAGATAAGTTTCACCAGCGTAGGAATTTCGTTACATTAAAATAAAACTTTTTTAAGTAACACTATTTGTCAATTTTAGGTTCTGAAATGTTAATAATAACAAAAAAATAAATATCTGTATTTGCCGACATTCCCTACTATATAAGATAAAAACTTACTAATAAATTCGTATAATTTTTTGCTTGACAATCGAACGACAAAAACGAGCAAGCAGCAAAACAACAAACCTGAAGTTTAAGTTGGCCATTATCAGTAAAATTACCTAGTAGTTGACGATTATCAGTGTTAAACTTTTTTGCTTTAGTTTTCGTGTTGCAATTCAGAGAGATGGTTTACATAACAGAAATGCATAAGATAACGATTCTGCAGATGATTGGTTACGGAGACAGAACACGAACGCAGGCTGAAGTTGTTCGCCTATTTCCGAGGTACCGATATCTCAAGGTACCGTAAGTAAAATAGAGAAGCAGTTTCGGGAACGTGGGCATATACGGCAGCTAAAGAAAAATCCTCCCAATAATCTCAGTGATGATCAGAAATTGGATGCAATGTTTATGCTTGAAGAAAATCCACATACGTCGAGTCGTCAAACAGTCGTAATTCAGCATTAAATATTAGCCCTTCCTCGATTCTCCGCGTGTTGACAGAAAATCAGATGCACCCATGTAAACTAGTATCAACTAATGAGCCCGCGGAAGACGATTTTGATAGACGAATTCTCTTTTGTGAACAAATGATGCAAATGATAATCGCCAAAACTGTCGCTACTGGTCGAGAGAAAATCCTCACTGGATGAGGGAACTACACATGCAAAACCCTGAGAAAGTACCTAATGTTTGGGAAGGAATAATTGGAGAATATTGGAGAATTGGAGAAGGAATAATTGGAAAAGGTCCCTTCTTCATTGACGGCAAATTGAATGGAGAAACTTATTTAGCGCTGCTACAAAATAATGTTGTACCGACGATGGCAAACTTGTATCCAGCTGAAGGAAACCCACAACTTCCAGGTAATGTAACATAGTTCCATTAGGATGGTGCACCAGCACATAATGAAGTCAATGTCCGGCAATATTTCCACACAATCTTTCCAAATTGCTGGATAGGAAGACGTGGTTCTGTAGAATGGCCTGCACCATCACCTGATCTCACGGCGTTAGACTTCTTCCTATGGGGATATGTAAAAAGTATGGTCTACAAAAGACGATACTCTTACTTTTTTAGCTACCTACTTAAGAAGAAGAATAATACTTGCAGTTAGGTCGATTACCCCACAGATGTTAACTAACGTTAGAATACATTTATATTTACGTCTAGGGTGCTGACAAGATGCTGGAGGCATGCATTTTGAACATCTGCTGCATTAATAATGATTTGTTTTTTATTTTAATGTAATGAATTTCCTACGCTAAACCAAAATTTAATACCATAGCAGTTTTCAATAGAGAATAAAAATACCTTTCAAATGAAGTATCACAAGCCGCCACTTCCAATTTGAAAATTTAGGGGTTGTAGCTCTCACCAGAAGGTGGTTGAATTTAGGGATGACATTTTTACGTCGCAAGATGTCATTTTAGAATTAGAAATTGACTTGACTCAGAATTTACTAAAAAAAGCATAATAATGGAGCTACTGAATTTATTCCACTTGGATGTTGCACACTGTATACTCTTAACATACTTATCTTTAATTCAGTACATATCGCATTTTATAATATTATGAGAACAGCAATCATGAGATCGGAACTTGGACCATAACCTTTATCCAATTTTTACACAAACGCCAAACTTAGTTAACCGCTTTGTGAAAAATTATAAGTCAATACAATACTGAATTCAAATAAAACAAATAAAACCTGTTTTGATGTAAAAAAATTAAAATTGATAAAACATTGTATAACCTTCTTGAGTTAAATAATATTTATTCACTAGAAGAAATTGGACTACTTACATAATGGCTCGCGGTATAAACATTCTTCTCGTGAATAGACATTCATTGAACTTACTTAGTGTAGAAATATACACGGTGGAGACTTTAACTGGAATATATTCGTAGCGGGTGGTGAATGATTTTTCAAAAAAATTCCCGAGACATGTAAACTTTTAAATGTATTTATCTACATTTTGCAAGTAATGTGGAAAAATATAGCCCTTAGGGTGGCTGAACCACCCGACATGATTTTTTCAATGCAACCCTATGGCTTGTGACCCCTCATTGAAAGCTGGTGGAAAGGGGAATCCAACGACTGTCAAATTTAAATTTTTAGTTGTTTGTAGTTGCAACAATTAAAACGTATTTTATAGTTTAATTTATTTTTAACGCAACAATTTCGTACTCAAATTGTTGGAATGTAAACCTTACTTTTCATAGTTTCAAAAATTCCAAGCAATTTTTTGCCACAACTGATATTTGTTATTTTTTGCTAGTGTTTTTACACGGCCGCAAAGAGTAATTAGTTGACTGTAGAGTTTGAAACGAAGTGTATTTCAAATTGGTGAAAATGTCTTATTAACTGATCACTAAAAACGAAATTTTGAAGTGGAAGGGCGGAACTCAGCGAAGTCTTCGAAACATCCTGACTTGCCACCACTAAATCAAGGTACCATTAGTAAAATTGAGGCACAACGAGAGAGGGTCAGTAGGAAAGTCCGAGTAAGAGGCAGGCTGTTTATACGACACGAAGTTAATTTGTTCTTGCTTAGAAGAAAACCAACACCAGCCCGTCGCTCCCGTGATAGTAACTTAATCACAAAACGTTTTAAAAATACTTAAGGAAAAAGCCCAATAAAAAGAGAGCTAGATTGTATTGACTTGTGCAAAAGTTTAGAGTGGCAGGCTATTTACATAATGCCGAAGGCCAAGACTGGTGAAGAGAACCCCAGATAGGGAATCGCCCACAGAAACGCCGGAATAATACAGGAGGACCATTTTTTTGAGACACTTTAATGGGCAGAACAGACGAATAAGCCAGTTTTTTTCCAAACCCCTTAAACCCTACTTCACAAGTTAGTACGACCACCACACGTTTATAGTGGTTTAATAGACCCAACACATAGGAGAATCGGAAAACCCGCATAGGGCGAAACTAACAGACTGGGTTGCCAACAAGGGTGCACATTTGAACAATTGGTGAAAATAAATTATTTTTATGTGCAACCCTACAAACATACTAAAAATTGTCCTTCCACCAGTTTTACTAGGGACACAAGCCATAGGGTTGCATTGAAAAAAGCGAGGGTTAGCACCTGAAGGGTAATTTTCAACTGTGGTAAACATTTGGCGTCGATTTTGAAAAAAACACGAAAGTTAAAGCGGTATATGACCTTTAAGCTCAAATGTATGAGTCACCCCATGTTGTTACGAAATTGCAGTGTATCCCATATTTGCAAAAAAAAATGTTTAGTAATACCATACTTTATTTGTATAATATACAAATTGTATCTTTTATATTGAATTCGACGGACCATAATATTTTAACCTATTCTTCGCTTATCCACTTTACGTTTTTTTTTTGAAATTTAATATTTTTTGTTTGTAACACAGGATCAACAATGATTTGTGACGGGGCCTCGTCATGACTTTTCAATTTTATGACTTTTATTATTAACATAGCCAGTAGGTATGCTTTTATGATACGGAATGGAAATGAGAGTAGAAACTTAACAAAGTGGTATTTGATTTGTTCTACTTCAAAAACTATCCAGTTGATTCAAAAGTCAATACTTTGAGAAAACATGTTCTTTTTACAAAACATGGCACTATTCACTCATAATATACACGCTCCTAGAACTCACGTGGTTGTCAAGCGAAAACGTTCTTTATGACTATTTGTAGATGGTGACGATTGTCAAATGATTTATTTATTAAATATTTGCTGAGGGCATAGAAGAAAAGTAATAGCCAACGGAGGAAAGGTCTGGTGAATACCGTGGATGGTACAGAACTGCAAAACATAACTGCCAGAGTTCAAGGCGTGTCTGTTTTGCTACATAGGGACGCGCATTATCGTGTAATAGTATAATGTCCAGCAGCGGCTGCAGAAAATCGAGCTGGGTGGCCAAATTGCCGAGTAGAACACAACAGACAGTGGTATTATCCTACAAGAGTTCCTAATTATACCGCGGCGAAGACCGCACCAAACTGACAACATCAACTTTGTCGGGTGTACGTCCGTCAGGTTTAAATACCGATTACGCTGGAGTATCTGCGTCTCTCATCTAGTGCTTACGGCTGTAATTTACATAAAGCACCCAATTTTCGTCTCCTGCAAAGAGATTGTTCAATCAGTCAAAACGACGATTGCGGGAGAGAAGTTATGTGCAAAAATTACTCCGATGCTGGAAATTGGCTTCACTTAATAATGGTGGTATCCACTTGTCCAACTTTTGGGACTTTGCCTAGCATTTCGAGCCCACGTACTACCGTGGCCTGGCTACAGCCGAGCATCTCTGTTTCCATACGAGTTTGCATCGACAATCATACGCAAGCGCTCGATATCCAATTGAAGTGGCCTAGCAGATCGTGGGTTATCGTCGATGTTGTAGTCGCGAGATCGGAAGCGTGTGAACCATCTTTTGCATGTTGCTAATCTAGGAGTGTTGTCGCCATACGCGGCCACTAGAATTCGGTGTAATTCGGTTGTTTTATGGCCTTAACGATATTCATACATATAATAAATCATATTGAATTTCACTTGAAGTTTGGCTCATTTTCATGTTGTACATTACAGTTCTGCTCTGAGATTTAAAATAATAATGTTAACGCACATAAGTGCACGCTACATATAACCTGCACCGCACCACTCTCGACTTGCCTAGATAATTCCAAACACTTCGAGGAAATGGATCAATATTAATCAATTAACCGGATATAAAACGACACGTCACCTGTACATCTTCCTTCAAACTACGGTTAAGGCAACACATATTATTTTAATATTACGGATACAATTCACCTTGAGATACAACCTTCCTTTCTTTGCCGTGATAGGGCAAATACACCTTCAGTGAAATGATAATACATGATTTGGCTTGTATCTTAATATTGCCCTTGTATCTTATTCTAATTTTTCCCGCACCTCTAGAAAAAGGGGGAAAAGAAGGGCAGGAGATTTTTAGAGCTCCGTCCGCTGTGTAGTTATTCAAATTTTATGTTAAACATTATTCAATTACTTTGAATATTGTGCCTTTATATTTGAATTATGACTTGATAAAAGGACATTAGTCAGCTAGAGAAAAGTTTTGGGAACGTTTTGTTTAAGTCATTCACATTCTTCTTTAACAAAATTTAAATACTTCGTGGTCAGCCTACTGCTAATCGTATATACATTCACAGATCAAGTTAAACACAAAATTCACAGGTCAAGTTAGCCCTGCCTGTGACATATTCAATTTACTTAGAAACAAAAAATCACCAAACTGATGACTGATGCTAACAAATGATAACAAATTACGGATTCATTTGCAGCCTCTGTTGTGTTGTAAATAATAATAATAATAATAATAATAATAATAATAATGATAATAATAATAATAATAATAATAATAATAATAATAATAATAATAATAATAATAATAATAAAAATTTCCGTTCCGTTTTCCAAAAATGCTACAGCCAGACCACATCGACAAAGAAAATTCATTAAAATGGCTTACCGACGGCTATCTGTACCCCGAGACCGAAGGCTTCTTGACTGCCATTCAGGACAGGGTTATAAAAACAAGAAATTACCAGAAGAATATCCTGAGAGACCAAGAGGTTTAGTGCCAAACAGAACCAAACCGGCGAGAGGAATCACCTTGGAAGATTCCCTTCTTGATGTCAACTAGACCTGTGTTCCCTCCAGAGACCCAAATGTTTGTTTTCCAAGACTGCATAAGATGTTGGAGAAGAGCTCTTATCCGAGGGGAGACTTATTATTATCTTACCACCCTACTTATCAACCCTACTGAATAAGACAACAGCTGTGTCAAGATGGCAGATGTCCCAGTGCTGACATACTCTTTCGGAATCGTCAAGTGGTCCGTTACTGATCTTGATGAGCTCGACCGACTTACCAGGCGGCTCCTGACTAAGTTCAGGCACTTACACACTAACTCTTCCGTAATCAGACTCTACCTGCCGCGAAGACGAGGTGGGAGAGGTCTATTTAACATCAAAAATCAGTGTCTTAATCAAGAAGCTTCCTTGCTAACGAACAGGGACCCGCTAATAACAGCAGTAGCAAGAGAGGACGCTGGTTACACGCCTTTGAGCCGGATGTGAACTTATCCCGGTCGACGTACCAACAGAAGAGGAGCTCCGGACACAGTGGATGGAACATGCTTTGCAGGGCCGTTTTCCAAAATGTTACAGCCAGACCACATCGACAAAGAAAATTCATTAAAATAGCTTACCGACGGATATCTGTACCCCAAGACCGAAGGCTTCTTGACTGCCATTCAGGACAGGGTTATAAAAACAAGAAATTACCAGAAGAATATCCTGAGAGACGACGTCGAAGACCAATGTAGAAAATGTGAATCTAGGCGAAACTATAGAACACATAATAGAGGGGTGTCCCGCGCTATCAGAGTCAGCATATCTCGGCAGGCACAACCAACTTGCGAAGACGGTTCACCAACAACTGGCGCTCAAGTATGGCCTGTTAGCGACTGCTCCACCATACTACAAATATGTCCCGGAAGCTGTGCTGGAATCGGAAGTTGCCGTGATGTACTGGGATAGGCTAATCATCACCGATCGAATAGTGGACTTCAACCGACCAGATATTGTGCTGATTAACAAGGAACAACGAAGAGGGATCATCATAGACATCGCTGTACCACTTACCCGAACATGACTGAACGGGAGAAGATCGCGAAGTACGAAAATTTGTCAATCGAGCTGAAGCGCCTATGGAGGCTGAAGAAAGTGGAGACGTACGCCCTAGTAATATCGGCAGAGGGAGTAATGACGACGAGATTCGCCAAGAACATCGCGGCATTAGGACTATCTTTTAATGTCATTAGAAATGGCCAGAAGGCAATATTGTTACAAACTTGCCACATTGTAAGAAAGGTTTTGGGATAGGATGAATTTCCCCCCCTCGCCTGAACCTAATTTCTGCTGGAGGCGGGGATGAGATATCAAGCCATCACTCCTGCAGCAGGAATGGGTGAATGTTTCCTAGCTTACGCTGAGAAGTGTGACTATAAAGTCGGCGAAATAATAATAATAATAATAATAATAATAATAATAATAATAATAATAATAATAATAATAATAATAATAATAATAATAATAATAATAATCTACATCATCAACCACTGCAGAGACGAGCCGCTCCCTGGATGGAGACATTCATTACATGCCGAATTCCTACGCAGAAATCCCACTTTCAACATCTCTGAACAAAATATTGTAGATAGGAAAAACGTCATCGTTAGGAAGCGCTACCTCACAGATCTTCAACTACAGGAAGTCAAGAGAGAAGCCGGCCAGATCCTATACCAACAGAGGAGTTCCAAAATCTACCGGAAGTACGTGCGGAAGAAGAAATCCAGCCACAGCAAAGACGTATCTCCCGAACGCCATCATCGTCCAGATCAGAGGGAAGAATTAGTGATGTACACCTACCGAGAAGCCAACATGAAGAACGACGAGAACGATTTCTACAACTAGTGACCCACTATGAGTTCATGAATCCACTAAATAGGCCCAGAATACCTAAACTCAGGAATGTCAATAAAGCGCGTGACATAATATCCAGTGCCAACAGTATTTTGCAACAATATTTGAATGGCACAAATGATCTACAAAAGGCACATTTGGGTGTGTATTGTGCCTCAGCACTCATCCTCGAATTGAACGGACAGCAAGTATATACCCCAAACCCCAACCGAAAGAACAAGGACAGTGACACCCCATGTGGAAGAAGAGGCTTGAGAAGAACATCGAAGAGTATAGAGCTGACGCTGATGTCCTCAGTGAATTTCTAGCAGGAAACAACTCTCGAAGGGTCATGGCTAAAACACAAGCCATAGCTAGAAAGGCGCAGATAGATCTGAATAATGCAGACCATCGGCAACAACTATTGAACCTCAAAGATCTTCTGAGACAAAAGGCGAAAGCAAAGGGTGCCAGGCTACGTAGATACAACAAGCTGACAAAAAGAAAACAACAGAATGCTGCGTTCGAGAACAACCAAAAGCAGTTTTTGACGAGCTTGGAGAAACAGGGGAAGAACAACCTGCAGATATCGATCCAGTGCGATTCACAACATACTGGAATTCCATTTTGAGTGACGCCGACACATACAACGAGAACGCGCCATGGATTGAGGAAATTGAAGCACACAACGAAGGTCTCAACCAAATGGCTGTCGGAATTATTACAGAAGAGGACGTAACCTCGGCAATCAAGAGAACCAAGAACTGGAAAGCACCAGGCCCCGATGGGATACAAAATTTCTGGCTGAAGCACCTACCTGCATCTCATGGTATTCTGGCAAAGTGTTTCACGGAGGCGATCAACGATCCACATGTCGTACCTGATTTCCTTATGACAGGCAATACGTTCATGCTTTTCAAAAAGGGTGATGCTGCACAACCGAAGAACTACAGACCCATCACGTGTCTGTCCACAATATATAAGCTGTTCACGTCTATCATAAATGAAAAAATCTATCATCACTGCTTGGAAAACAACATCTTTGAGGAAGAACAAAAGGGATGCATCAGAGGCGCAGCGGGGTGTAAACATCAACTGACAATCGACGCTGTGGTATTGAAGCAGGCCCAAGTAAGAAGAAGAAACCTGCATATGTGTTACATCGACTACAGCAAGGCGTTCGACTCGGTACCTCACGACTGGCTACTTAAAGTCCTGGAAATTTACAAGGTCTGCCCTCGGATAAGAGCTCTTCTCCAACATCTTATGCAGTCATGGAAAACAAACATTTGGGTCTCTGGAGGGAACAAAGGTCAAGTTGAGATCAAGAAGGGAATCTTCCAAGGTGATTCACTCTCGCCGGTTTGGTTCTGCTTGGCACTCAATCCATTATCTACACTACTCAATAAAACAACAGCTGGGTACAAGATCAACATGAGAAGCCGAGCAACACTCACTCACCTGCTCTACATGGACGATCTGAAACTATTCAGTGGGACCAAGGCAAATCTCCAGGCCCTCATTGGAACTACTAGGACCTTCAGCGACGACATCAAAATGTCCTTTGGCCTGGATAAGTGCGCCACATTGAGTATTGTGAAGGGAGCACCTCATAACAATCCAGAGGTATATGCCGACATCCATCAACTACCACCGGAAGAGCAATACCGTTACTTGGGAGTGTGTCAAGACGGCAGGATCAACCACACACAACTGAAGAAAGAATTCCAAGAGAAATACAAGAGCCGCGTGACAAAGTTGCTGAATACGCTTTTATCTGGAGGCAATCTTATCAAAGCCATCAACTCGTGGGCTGTCCCAGTGCTGACATACTCTTTCGGAATCGTCAAGTGGTCCGTTACTGATCTCGATGAGCTCGACCGACTTACCAGGCGGCTCCTAACTAAGTTCAGGCACTTACGCACTAACTCTTCCGTAATCAGACTCTACCTGCCGCGAAGACGAGGTGGGAGAGGTCTATTGAACATCAAAAATCAGTGCCTTAATCAAGAAGCTTCCTTAAGAAGAAGCCGCTAACGAACAGGGACCCGCTAATAACAACAGTAGCAAGAGAGGACGCTGGATACACGCCTTTGAGCCTGGGATGTGAACTTATTCCGGTCGACGTACCAACAGAAGAGGAGCTCCGGACCCAGTGGATGGAACATGCTTTGCAGGGACGTTTTCCGAAAATGCTACAGCCAGACCACATCGACAAAGAAAATTCGTTAAAATGGCTTACATACGGCTATCTGTACCCCGAGACCGAAGGCTTCTTGACTGCCATTCAGGACAGGGTTATAAAAACAAGAAATTACCAGAAGCATATCCTGAGAGACGACGTCGAAGACATATGTAGGAAATGTGGATCTGCAGGCGAAACTATAGAGCACATAATAGGAGGGTGTCCCGCGCTAGCAGAGTCAGCATATCTCGGCAGGCACAACCAACTTGCGAAGATGGTCCACCAACAACTGGCACTCAAGTATGGCCTGTTAGCGACGGCTCCGCCATACTACAAATACGCCCCGGAAGCTGTGCTGGAATCGGAAACAGCAGTGATGTACTGGGATAGGCTAATCATCACCGACCGAACAGTGGACTTCAACCGACCAGACATTGTACTGATCAACAAGGAACAACGAAGAGGATCATCATAGACATCGCAGTGCCACTTACTCACAACATTCAGAAGACTGAACGGGAGAAGATCGCGAAATACGAAAATCTATCAATCGAGCTGAAGCGCCTATGGAAACTGGAGAAGGTGGAGACGTACGCCCTAGTTATATCGGCAGAAGGAGTGATGACGACCAGATTCGCCAAGAACATCGCGGCATTAGGACTGTCTTATAATATTATTCGAAATGGCCAGAAGGCAGTTGTACTACAAACTTGTCACATTGTTAGAAAGGTTTTGGGACAGGATGAATTTCCTCCCTCGCCTGAGCCTAATTTCTGCTGGAGGCGGGGATGAGATATCAAGCCATCACTGTCTGCAGCAGGAATGGGTGAATGTTTCCCAGCGTTTACGCTGAGAAGTGTGACTATAAAGTCGGCGAAATAATAATAATAATAATAATAATAATAAACGTCTTTATTAACGAAACGAGAGTACATTTCATTGCGGGCGAAGTTTGCAGACTCGGCTGCACTCTTCCACTTAACCCTTTTAAACTTTTGCTAAATATATAAATGTGATGAAAAAAAAAAAAACAAAAGACATATTTGTTTAACCCCTACAACTAAATAAAAAAAAATTAAAGACAGAAATAATAATATAAATCTAAATATATAACAAGAAATAAAAGATAATATAAAACATAAAATATATGAAATGCGTGTAAACAAGTATGAATATAATTAAATTATATAAAAATAAAAAATAATGTGTATATGGATATCAAAAAAAAAGAATGATTACTTAACATTTCCTTATTGATTTTGTAGTAACAGTTTTTTTACATGATGTTTGAAACTTTTTATACCTAATTTTTTTAATCGTTGTCAACAGAATTATACAAAAGTACAGCATTGTAGGAAAATGACTTTTTTAAATGTTGACGTGTAATATATTGACATAGTGAGCGTATAGTTGTGCCTAATATTTCGACTGTGAACTTGGTCTCTGGTTAATAGTTTAGTCTTAAGGTATGCAGGAGTTGAGGTTATTAGCAAACGGTGTACAAAAGTAACTAAATGGTATTTATAACTGTTGACCATATTTAACCAATTCAGTTGACGAAACTTTTCCGAGATATGATCAAATTTTCTCAGGTTGTTGATAAACCTACAACAGCTATTCTGTATCCTTTGGATAGAAGTTTTAGTGGCACTGTCTAAACCGGAATAATACATGATGTCAGCATAAGAAAATATCGGCAACAAAATTGTTTCACACAATTTTTTTTTTGTTTTATAGTTTAAAATAGTTTTATTCGCATATAGTATTTTTAAACATATGTAAGCCTTTTTAATTAATGAATTGACATGTTCTTTGAATTTTAATTCTGTATCGATTATGACACCTAAGTTTTTTGCTGTATCAACAAAAGGAATTTTTTTGTTGTCAATTTTCATGTCTAATTTTGACTTTAGATTGTCATAGCCATTTTTAGGACAAAATAACAGTAATGCTGTTTTCTGGGAATTTAATTTTAATTGGTGTTTAGTGCAGTTTTCTGCTATTTTGCTGAGGTCTTCGTTGATGCTTTTGGAAGCTGATAGTCTGTGCAGTCACTCATAGTCTGTGCAGTTAAACTTAGAATAAATTAATTGAGTATCATCCGCGTAACTGTGGATTTCCGAAAACCTCACAACATTGTAAAGATCTGAAGTATACACTAAAAATAGAAATGGACCTAGGATAGAACCTTGCGGTACTCCTGAATTCACTAACTCTATAGACGATAAACCCAATCTAGTGCGTACTATTTGTTGCCGAGATTTTAAATATGACTGAAAAAAATGACAATGATATGTTATCAAAGCCATAATATTGTAATTTTGTAATCAGTAAGTCGTGATCTACTGAGTCGAAAGCCTTTGAAAAATCTAACAAAACCAATACGCTTGCTAGTCTCTCGTCAACGCTCTTAGTTAAGGTGTCCGAAATATTTAACAGATCTGTGGTTGTACTGTGACCACTTCTAAATCCCGACTGATTTTCTGGCAGCAGATTGTAAGCTGTAAAGTG